>JASAUF010000276.1:0-35000 GCA_030180095.1 Magnolia changhungtana | reverse complement strand
TGTGCATTGCCATTCAAGTAAAGGTAATTGCAATTTAGTCATTTCTTTTTCTTTATTGAATTAATTACGGCTTCCAATTCAATAGAGCATACAAATGCAGCATTAATCAGCAGAATGGCTTCCTGTAGACAATGATGACAGTTAACATAGAGAAGGTATGGTAGAGGTATCAAGCTGAAGAAATACCTTCACATGGTAATGTTCTTTTTCTGATTCAAAATCAACTCCTATCTTTGGGATTATCAAACATTGAACAGCTTCCATATATGCACTAGGATTAACATTTGTTTAAAATGATTTTTTCACTTGATTCCTGGAAGTGGTTTCAGCCGCTGAACTTTTCAAATGGTATCTAGGCTGATAGAAGAGCTCCTGCATCACGTAGATTTTACCATTAAAGTACAAGTGTAAGAGATAATAGAGGGCTAGTCTATTTTTAAAAATAAATGTAGTTCATTGTTCTGAAAGTTCCAAATCTCAAACAACTGTTTCCTTCTCACAAGAAAACTTAGGTTGTAAACAACTTCAAGTGAGGGAAATGTTCTGGTGTATTCCAGACTGCAATTTGAGGTGGCTGTAGCCATTATGTCTTCAGCACCTGTAATAGATTAACACATTTGATTGTCAAACTTCCAATCCAACCTCTTACAAGGTGACTTAATTATGTGGTTATTTAAGCTTTGTCAATGCTATTGATCTTTAGTTAGTAATTAATATTGGTTGTGTGTGTTTAGGTCAGGTTGTCTGCCGCTTGGTTGTCTCATTTGTAATGGTTGAAACTGCTGTTTTATGTAGGTAATGATACATTCTAAACAGAGGTAAAAACCATTCTAATCTGATGGGAGGTCAGTGTTGTATTTTTTTATGGCAATGCCCATTTTGCAGCCTCATAGTCTTCACATGAGGCCGATGAACAGAGTCGATTCTGTCAGTGACCATGCACCGTTTATATTTCAACAAATCGGGTTCCAACTTAAAGATTGTTGCCACTGCAGTGCATGGTGTAACCACTTGCAAACCATGTATATGGGCATCCCAGATTAGTAGTTTTGAGTACGATTTTAACACATGGTTGGCTCAGCCACTCAACAATGATGTTTAGGCATCCATTCATCGAGCGGTTGCAAAACCATGTCAACGGCATTGCCAATGGCAACCAGTGCACAATGGTGTTGGGATGTCCATTCGTCAAATGGTTACAAAATCAGGTCAACAGCATTGCCAATGGCATAACTCACTCTGCTGTGACAAAACAGGCAAAGCACTAGAACAATTGGGTCATCTAACTGAGGATTTCCAACAAGTATACAAACACTGGAGCTGTCTAATTAGCTTCCAAAATGTATATTCACATCTTTAACCAAACGTGGTATTAACGAAAGCAGAGCAGGTAATGTAAATAAATCCGTATCCTCTGCTTGCCGCGAGAAGAAAAATCCTGTTTTCCTGCTTCATGATTAGTCCACATCATTACTGACATTGTCATTACTGCAGCATTAAATAATGAATGATGATGTGGCTCAATTAGATTGCAACAAACAAGTAGAGGATCTGGATTCAAGGTAAATATAATACAAATAATAATCATTACCTATTTGCAATAGATAAGGGGTTTGGGCAAGCTGCCAACACCAGGGTTTGCTCCCTGCTGATGTGTGGGTTTGATTCTCTCCTCGCATTATCCAATACATGTAGTTGTGGGGTGACTGCATGTATCCATGGGGAATAGTCTAGCCTCAAAAGGGACAGGGATACCTGCGTCTTAAAAAAAAAAAAAACAACTCCAAACAAAATTCTTATTTGAAAATAAAGTGGAAATCACATACTTACCCCCCTAGTAGTCACCTCATATCTTGTACTTGCTGCGAACATATTCAACCTATAATATTCACCTCATATCTTGTGCTTACTGCCAATACATAATTAGGAAAAAGGCTAATAAATGTTGGGTGAGACCCATTATTGTCTTTGCTATCCAATAACATAAGAGTTCACATCAATAAAAATTGATGAAAAAGGTCCATTTCCCTGGATTTCGGTTTCCAAGGTTTTCCTTATACCCAAACATTGGCCTAAAAATACTTACAACTTACAGTGATCTAAGAACAATGGAGCATTTCTCAACTTGTAATATTACAAATGAGAAGATGTATGCTCCTGACTATCATCATCTTCTACTATAACCTGTCCAACATCAAACCCTCTTTCAACAGCAAAATCCAGAAAGCTATACAGTGGCAAAACCCTATCTCCATACCTCTCAAACCCTCGCAATTCCTTCTTAGCTTTCTCTCTCAACTCCTCCACCACTTGCATTGCCTTCTCCCTCCCAAACGCCTTCACATAACTCCACCTGCTTTCATCCCTGTTCCTGCCTGTCATCTTCTCTTCTGACACGATATCATCCACCATCTCATACAAAACCCCAACTGCCCTTCCGTATATCCTCAACCGCTCGATCTCATCATCACTGGCCCCCGCCAGGATCCCGCCACAGACAGCAGAGCACGCACCCATCTCCCCAAATTTCTTATCCATCACGAAATTGGCCCGATCAAGGGTCATGGAGATAGAATTGGGGTCGAGGTCGAGGAACTGGCCGGCGGCCATGCCAGTAGAACCGACAGTGCGGGCGATCTGGGCGACGACGCGGAGGAGGCGAGGTTCGGGGACGATGTCGGAAGGGGTGCGTGAGACGATGTGGTGGAATCCAAGAGGGAAGAGGGCATCGCCAGCGAGAATGGCGAGGTCGACACCGAAGGCGGTGTGATTGGAAGGTCGGCCTCGGCGTCGGGGAGAGTCGTCCATGCATGGAAGATCGTCGTGGATGAGGGAAGCGGCGTGGACCATCTCTAGCGCACAAGCGGTGGGGAATGCGGCGGGCTGCGGAAGGCCGAAGAGATCGCAGGCCGTTGCGACGCACATCACAGGTGGGGCCCGCTTCGCGCCCTTGGAGAGGACGGAGTAGCGCATTGCTTCGTAGATACGGGCCGGGTAGCGGACGGGGATGGCGGAGTCGAGGCTGGCGTCGATCTCGGCGATCAGGGCCGTCCAGTAGGAGCGGAGGTCGAAGGAGGTGGACGGTGGAGATGATGAGATGGAGGAGGAGGAGGAGCGGATTGAGAGGCGGGAGGTGGGCATTTTGGGAGAGGAAGAGGAGAAGAGGGCTGAGGAGAAGGCCATGGTCCTGGAAAAGAGAAGGATTGGGAAAGGTACTTTTCGACGTGTGCGCGACTGGGAACGTGGAAGGAAGAAAAAGTTGTCTGTATGCAAGGATCGGATAGAGGGTCAGTTATGTAATCACCCCCTTACCGTGTGGGGCCCACCTTGATTAATGTAATGAATGTATTTTATATCCACGCCGTCCATCCGTTTTTTTCCGATAATTATAAAATTTCATCTGTAAAATTAAGTAAATCCAAATATCTGGTGGACCACAACACTGAAAAAAGTGTTGAATGACAATTAAAAACGTTTCGTAATCCACAAAAGTTTTGGATTACATTGATCTTTATATTTTCACTTCATCCAGGTATGGTTGACCTTATCAACGGGTTGGATAGAAATAAAAAAATACGGATTTGATTACGGCGGGCCCTAGTAAGTTTTTAACGGTGGGCGTTACAATCACCACGGTGGGTTACACCGAAGATTTAAATATTCTTTTAAGCTTTGGATAACATTGTAAAATGACCTGAAAAAAAAAAAAAAAAAAAATTCATCTAAAGAAGTGTGACTGATTGAAGGCGCTTTGTGCTGGCGTTAGTACCTGTACATGCTGGTCGCCTTCCCCAAATCTTCCATTTATTTCATGTGTTACTGTGGGCGGCGTAACCTTATAGATAATGCATTCATCACACACCGCCTACTATGAAGATTGATTGGTGAACGGATTTGGTCCTCCACACGTGTGCGTGTTTTTTTCTACTCTAAGCAGGAGTAATGTTGGGTAAGGGCTACGAAGATCTGTGACCAGTAGAACCAATTCAAGCTTCGCCCAGCTCCGCTCAGCTCACGGAGCAAGCTACCTCAGCTTAAATTCGGCTCAGCTAGGTCTTTGAGCCTGATTGGTAAGCCCGACTCAGCTCTAGAGCTAACTGGATCTTTTAAGTTGAGTTCAAGTTTAAGCCTACTGGTTAAGTTTGAATTTAAGTTTTAAGAGGATCCTTACTCTTGCCTGGGTGGTAGACTCTCAGGAGTTTCAACTCCGGTCAAGGCTTTGAGTACCCATAGGTGGTGAAATTCCACCAGCATGGGTGTGTGGAGTGTGTGTGCGTGTGTGAAAAAAAATAAAAAAAAAATAAAGTTTTAAGATTTTTAATATATATATATATATATAAAAAATTTAAATATATAAATATTTACAAAATATTTATATTAAGTGAACCTATCCGAGTTAAATCAATTCAAACGAGTTAAGTTCTGAGCCAAGTCAAGTCGAGCTCGAACTCAAAATCAGCTCGACTCGGCTCAAACCTAATTTTGAACCACATCGAGTCAAGCTTTTTTGAGTCGAGTCGAGCGAGTTAACTAAGCTAACTCGGTTTGTGTACAGCTCTGGTTAAGGGTGTCAATGCCCCATCTTGGCTCGCCTTGGGTTGCACTTGGGCTGGATTATTAGGCTGATGGGCTAGGCTTGTGCTTAAAATTTTAAGCCTATTTCTAAATAGGCTGGGCTCGGACTAGGATGTCCAAAACGTTGTCTGCTCGCCTTGCCCATTAGGGTTAACAAAGGATCTACCTAATTTTAATGTTGGGAGTTCAATACCTATTATATGGTCCACCTGATATTTGAATTTGCCTCATTTTAACCGTGGGACTTCAATCCCTATTGTATGGTCCACATGATATTTGGAACAGCCTCATTTTTTTGAGACCATGCCTTAAAATGAGCTTTTAAAATGGATGGACAATCTATACAACACATACATTAAGTTGGGTGCCATGACCAAGGCCTCACCCACTAAGTTGTTACCCCACCTCGCTTAATCCGCATTCCACTTGTAATTGGTTGGACTTACTTCCATACTTGGATTGCATAGTCTATAACAAATTTGACATGGCAAAGGTTTATGGACCCTTTCATGATATACTTATTATATCCACACCATCAATCCATTTTTCTAGCCCATCATGAGCCTGAGCCGAGTTTCGGTTAGGTTTAACAATATGGGTTGGGCTTGGAGAGGGCTTGGCTAGACCTTAACCTGAGTCATTGACACCCCTAATTATAAGGGGTCTCGTTGTGGAACTGCAGTGACCATGCAAGGACTATTATCTTTTTTTTTTTTTTTTTTTTTTTTTTTCCACTTTTGAAAGTAGGATGGTAAGTGTACTAGTCTTGCTTCTGTGATAGTAGAAATCTTTATAGGTTAGACAATGGTTATCTTATATGCACTCTGCCATAAATGAAGCTAATTATTTCGTAGAATTCATAATTTTTCATCAATTCAATTGTTGTATGATCAAAGGAATACAAGTTTAACATGAAATATGCATCCAAACTTGTCGTCTACGTTCTAATCATCTTCATGAAAATGGAAATGAAGGCTATGTATTTTTCGTTGAACATGAATAGGTATAAATGCATGACATTGTTTATGAAACGGTCGGGATTTTGGTTCAGAAACGGCTCTAAGCCATTCCTAATTTGAAACGGTAATGAACCGTACTGGACTAGTTGCTATTATTCGCTGTTATTTTCATTATTTTGTTAGTGTGTCCTAATTGAGTGTTGAATGTTCTTATTTGTTATTATTATGATTTATTGTTTTATTTTGAAATAGATGGACAGAATGGATTCTATTTGTAACCTTTGAGTGGACCCCACATGGCTCGAGAGCCACATTACTGTAAAGTACCGCAGACTATGGAATGTTTTTCTTCATTTTCTGACCCCAAAACGCCCTAAAATCCTTCATTTGTAACCTCTCTATCTCCCTCTCCCTCTCCCTATCTCAATCTCCCTCGATCTCCCTCTCTCTCGATCTCCCTCTCGCGATCTCAACCCTCTCTCGATCTCCCTCCCCGATCTCAACCCTCTCTCTTGATCTCGATCTCCCTCTCCCTCCCTCTCTCGATCTCCCTCTCCCAATCTCAACCCTCTTTCTTGATCTCCCTCTCACTCTCCCTTCCTCTCTCGATCTCTCTCTCCCTGCAACATCCACCATCCCACGATAGTCCCCAACACGTGGGGTATCTAACATTGTAGAAGCAGCAGCAGCAACACCATATCTGTCGTCCACAGTTGAATGGGGAAGGCTAAAGGGAGGGAGTGAGTGCAGCAGCAGCGTGCAGATAGGTACACCCAACCCCTTCTTACATCATATGTTGCAATATTGATAAATCCCCTATTTCCCTGCTTTAGAAAACCATAAAGGATCTAGTTTACCATATTATCTCTTTTCGGGAAGTCCATTTCCCCATTTGCATTTTCAAATCCCGGTTCCTCGACTGACATGACACTACCTGTGCAGGGAAAAGATAGAACTCAAACACTACCTGATCTTTGGATTCACAGAGGTAGGTGAGATCTCTAATCAAATGCATGGGGCTCATCATAGGTTAAGATTGGCTTAAAAACGAAGTAATGTATGATTTGTTTTTTCTTTTTTGCTTTTCTTAAGATTCTTTTACCTGGAATTTTCCTTTCCTGCATGTAGCAGAGAAAAAAAGGATCTGGGTTTTTTTTTTTCTGAAGGTTTCTGCTTTGATAGACTCTTCTTCAGATTGAGAGAACTGGTGGGTCTGCTTGGAATCTTGTCCCTGTCGATGAATACTTTAGGTGACATCGATTTTGCAAATCTGTTACTTTATTTGATCTGGTCTGTTTGGATTCCACCATTTTTGCAGTTTTGCAGTCTGCCTTAGGTGAGTTACAGACCCCTCTTTCAATTCCTCTCTATTTTGGCCTTTTTAATTATAATTTTTATACCCCAATTCATGAAATTGATGGATGTTCAAGCCGGAAGAATCTTTCACTTTTTTTTATTAAGCATCGGGAGGTTGACTTATGATACTGATATTCTATTGGAAATTTGGGAGAATTTTGGAAGCTAATCATCTCCTCTAGCTTGATGTCTGGTGGGGGTTTTAGTTGTTTTCATTCTTTCTTTGTTTTTAGCTGCTTTGTTGATTTGCGGAAGGACCCTTCTGTTTGGATCAGATTTTAGATGCACCTTTGCCTAGGGTATGAAGCTTCGGATTACCCTAGGTCATCATTCTGAAAATTTCTGCATGTAACATGCTGTTGATGTTATTTTTGTTGCATGATTCGGGTTTTTGCATTGAATTGTATGTTATCTATTTGATTCTCTTGGCAGACAATTTGAAATAGTTGCTTTAGCTTAGGCTACTTGGGAGGAAAGCAATTGGATGCTCGAAATGAAAGCAGTTTCCTTTTAAAAAATAAAAAATAAAAAAAATTGGCGTATGAATTGGATCAATTTCTTTAAGTAACCAAAATCCATTTGAATACCGTGCATTGAGAAATCAATTTGGGTGGGCCCTCTTGAGAATTTCCCTCCACTTCAATCATGTTGTATGCTGAATTGTACTTGGATTGCATGTTATGTAATTGGGATGCTGGAAGCTATGCACCATGGAGCATTTATTTTCTCCTTTTCCCTTTTTTGTTAAGATAATAGAAGAAGATTACAGGCATAGTTCCATATTTCAAGATCATCCTCAATGATATAGGCATTTCATCATTTGAGAACTTTGATATATATATATATATATATATATATATATATATATATATATATATATAAATAATTTGTAGTGTAAGAGGTTCTATCATACCTTTTAGTGTTATAAGTCTTAGGCTACATTTGGTCATCACATCAATCTTTATGAATATAATTTTTTTTCTCAAACCAAATGTGGCTTAAGCCATTTTTTAACTCCGCCAATGTAACTTCTTGTATTGCCGGTCCCAAGCTTGGGTAAAGGAGGAGGGAGAAGGGCGTTAAGGTGAGTTGTCCTTTTATTCACGACAAAATAACTCCTAATATGTGGTTTGGTCTCCTTTACATCAGGGCTTTGCTAGAGCGTCCTTCTAAAGAGTGAGGCAGATAGCATCCCAAACCATGACGAAAGTTAGAAACCAATTCCAAACCCTAAAACCTTTCTGGTCAATGAAATCTTTGATGGGAAGCCAGTATGATCTTGTTCACCACATCATATTTTGTATCTTTACTTGGAAGATCATTCTTTTAAAATACTGTATGAAAATTTCATGTTTTGTGCTCTCATATGATACTATGGATCGCTTTAAAAGCATAGTATTTTCTATGTAGGTCAATGTTGTCATAGGGCTAAGATTGCACAATGGACTGTTTGATAACTCAGAGATTTCAATGCTTGTTTCATTGGCAAATGACTACACCAAAAATACCATTTAGGAACAGTAACGCATTTGGTTCTGGAACGGTTGTAAATTATTAAGTCATTCCCAAGCCAAATGTCTATTATAAATTTTGTTTATTCTTTCTAGCATTACACCGATGGTTTTAAAGATTTTCTTTGGAATGGAGCTTGGATATTAGGAACATTGTGTGATCTAGATTGTTTATTCTTTTCTTGTTTTCTCTTCTCTTCTTTCGGTCATCTGATTTGGATTTTATTAAAATGCATTTGGAAATAGAACTATTTCTTGGTGATCTTAATTGGGTTTCTTTTTCTTTCTTGCAGGGAATCAGTTATGCAAGGCTAGAAAATCTATGTCCAATTATAGGACTCAGTGAGTCATGACTCTTAACTGTCATCTGTTTCTTGCCTTTGAAACTTAACCAGTGGTGCAATGTTGTTTGGTGGAAATTCAGCCTTTGAAACTTGCCTCATTTTGTCACATTATTCAAATTGAGTGCATTTGCTTTGACTGTTTATCTAGTTTCAGTTTATAGGCCACTGATCAAATGGTTAAGATTGTTTTCATCAGTGATATCCATTTTAACCTTTTGTGCATCTTTCTGTTAAAAGCTTTCTGTCCATTTCTTCCCCCATCTATCCATAAGACAGCAGTCACCTGGTACTTGATCTTGCATATCCTCAAGATACTAGCATGACAACAACTCTCCTAAGATCTAGAATCTCACAATGCACTTCAATTGCTAAAGAAACAAATATTCAAAGCCTTTTTCACACTTTAAAACTTGGGTTTCCTTTAAATTTTCCAAGCTGACTACCGAAGGGATTTCTGTAAGCTAACGATGGTGAGCTTAAGATGAATCTTAGGCTTTCCATTTTCCTTTGTTTTGTATTTGACCTTCCTTTTTCTGGTAATGAATATATCGCCATCTTGTCTTTAGAATTTCATCAGTATGCTTTTACTTATGCAGGGCAGTTTTACAGGACCTAAGATCTTTTGGTCTGTTTCTAGTCTCTCGACTGAAGCTATTGGCTATGGACTGGTACTCTTGAATTCTGATGCCTGCTAATGTTTTTCATATGTACAAGATTCAATGCTATTGTTCACGTCTTGTGTTTCTGTTTAAGCCTCAACATTAATAGTTTCTAGACCAACTCTTTCTTCTAGTTTAAAAACACATGGTGACTGCTTTATATATATATATATATATATATATATATATATATATATATATATATATATATATATATATTATATATATATATATATTTTTAACTTTCCATTTTCTTAATCATCTGAACCATTGACTTGCAATCAAAGTATTGGAAATAGTATGAGACTTGCCTGCAGGTATTTTTATAAAATAGTTCAGGAGTCATATATCCTAGAGTTCCTCCTACAACTGTGACTGATAAATAGCTTTCATCTGTTGGGTAGAACTTTGCAAGCCCAAAGTCGGCAACTTTTGGCTTGAAGTTGTCATCAAGGATATTCGATCCCGTCTATCCCCTATGTAATCTGGTACATCTTCTCCCAACTCAAAGGGTTGCTCTTACCTTCATGAGAATATATATATATATATATATATATATATATATATATATATATATATATATATATATATATATATATTTCTAAAGAGCCATTAGGCATGTACTCATAGATAAGAGCCCTTTTCGATCCTCTGCACAAAATCCAATGAGTCGGACCACATTGACATGATGATTTTGTGGTGGGCCCATGGTGGATGGAAGATCTATAGCTACGGATTTTGTTCCTTTTTTTGGTAGTGTAAATATACTCACCATTCTCCATAAATTATGTAGTCCTTCTAATTTGCTTATGGCCTATGAATTTTGTAGGTATATTGGATCAGTTTTACAAACATTGTTGCTCCTCATCAAACGACTTCTGCCAAAGGTTGCTACTCTCATTTTTTAGCAGTTACAGAGGCATAAACTGTGTGCATAGATTTTTTATGTGGGTTAGGGATGGATTGGTTTGTTGCATGGAAAGGAAAAAAAGTTTGGATTTGAGATGGTTTTCTGAAGAAAAAAAAAGTTCTACACATTGTTACTTGCTTCATGATTATCATTTCATTGTGGTTATACTATGGTTGTTTCATGAACTGTTGTTCAATTTAATAATATTTATATGCATCCAGGTTAGATATGCTATGCTGAAAAAACACTTGGCTCATATACTACCTTTATTTCTTCTGTGAAGATTCCACAACAAGCAATCGGGGCAACCATCAAGCATCACATTTGCCAAAAAATGGGTCTAATGTAACCTCTAATAGTCCAAATACCCACCCTTGTGAGTTTGGTGCTGCTTAATGTAAGAATATTATATGACATGGTTGTCTCATGTGAAATCATGCTTCTATCATGGTGACCATTGTTAGTTTTTTTTTTTTTTTCTCATGAAATTGAAAGTACTTTTGGACAAGGATCCCGCAGAATCAGGATTAAGCTCTAATCTCAATTTTGACAACCCATGCCCTCCATGTCAGATTTGAAGGTGCTAGCAGCTCTTTTCTCCTTTCAAACACAATTTTCAATAATTTATTTTCTTTTTCCAACTTAAAATAATTGTGATTATGCAGGGAAACTGCCTTTGTGTGACAGAATCTGATGTGGAGGTTATGGGGCCTGCCTAATTGTGCAGGATCTCATTCCCAAATGGGTAGTATATAAGAAGCTATCATTTTGAAGACTATGGAGCTATTCATTTTTTTTTTTTTTTTTGGAAGGCTATGGACTCATCAATTAGTCATACCTACCAATTTGAATCCCCATTCAGGAGGGATTCTCTATCACATGTTTCAGTGAATTGATGTCTGCTTGCACTACTTTGTCATGGTTATTTCAATACAGTGTGAGGACATTTCAACAGGCAATACTCTTGTTGTTTGGGGTAGAGTGGAAAACATAATTGGCCTTTATGCAGGCTGCCATTTCTCACTTTTGATGCTACAAATCACAACTAGACACAGCACACCTGTCATGGTTTCTTAGCAAATCATTCTTCTAGAATTGTCTTCCATTCTAGGTTCAACTGTTCTCAGTTGGTTCTCTTTTTCATATTCGAAATTGGCTTTCATTTTCATTGGTCTCTCACAGGGTTGATGCTAATCCATATTTTCTCTAAATTTAATCATTGGGTCATGGAAGTTTGCTTCTTGAAGGTACCAATAGTTGTTCTCTGTTCTTTTCTTCTTCTTCTTTTTTAAAAAAAAAAAAAAAAAAATCCTTTTGATAAATGTGTTCTCTCTTTAACCAGTTTCAATGTTTTTGTTCTTAAAATTATTTGCTGGCCTGTTAGTAGTAGGCCCATATGCCTTGTGAGCATGAGGACGATAGTTATCTTGCAGTAGGACTTAGCGATAACTCTGCCTGTCTATGGGACATTTCTAGATCCAATATGGTTGCTGAAGTGAAATGTCCAGGTTAGTTTTCTCAGAAGTAAAATGTTTAGAAATAAGTTGTTCCTTTTTTCTGATTGGATTATAGAGGGATCAGGTTTTGGTAGTTAAAAGGCAAGAATGCAATTTCTATGAAAATTACATTTTAAAATGATGCTAGATTAGTTAGTCAGACTAATCTCGTGCTTTTGAGTTAACTGCCATTCTGGAGTTACATGATCAATGTAATCCCATTTTTTTTCACTATTTTACATAGATAAGAATAAACATACATAAAATGTCTCATTTTGGATTGTGATTTTGTGTGTTTTTATTTTATTTTATTTTTTTTCAATACCTAGCAAGTATTTGATCCATAGTCATATCATGGTCATATGCGTTGATTATCACATTTTGTCATGGATGCTGCCATTTCTTTACAATTAAGATCTATGTTGTAATTTCCCTATCTTTTTGTAGGGTTAGATTTCTTTGTAAAAGTTTCAGAGTGGAAACTGCAACAGAAGCAACAAAGAGAGCAACAAGAAATAGTCGATTTAACAATGGGAAACAACGAGCTTGGCGAAGATTCAGAATCTTTGACTTGTGAGTCTATCACTGCTTTTCACTATCCCATTATTTTGTCTTTAATGTCTATCAAGCATTACCATAAGCTACATTGTGTTAGCAGTAGGAAGTTTGATGTATGTTATGGTATGTATGCGCCCAGACATAGTATATGCGGTTGGTGTTGTCAGCCGGTTTCTTGTCAATCCTGGCAAAGAGCATTGGGCAGCGATGAAATAGATACCGCTGTATCTAAGAGGTTCATCCAGGTTGAGCCTATTCTATGGTGACGGAAAACTTGTGTTAGAGGGCTACACAGATGCAGATATGGCAGGTGACATAGACTCCAGAAAGTTTACATCGGGGTTCATATTCAATTTGCAGGAGGAGAGGTTTCTTGGTAGAGTAAGCTACAAAAGGTCGTAACATTGTCAACGATAGAGGCCGAGTATATTGCAGTCACAGAGGCATGTAAAGAGATGCTTTAGATGAAGAGGTTCCTACAAGAACTTAGCCTGAAGCAGGAGCAACACGTGATCTATTGCGATAGTCAAAGTGCTACACACTTGAGCAAGAATCCAAGTCAGACTCCAAGTCGAAGCACATAGAGATTTGGTATCATTGGATCAGGGATACTTTGGAACAGAAGGAGTTACAACTTGAGAAAGTCCACATGGATGATTATGGGTTAGACATGATGACCAAGACATTGCTCAAGGGTAAATTTGAGGTTTATAGAAATCGAGCTGACTTGAAGATGGTGAATTTCTTCTGTGTCAAAAAGGGAGAAATTTGATGGAGGTTTTTCCCCAAGCTCGACCGGTCATGAGCTTCACTCGATTGGTTGAGGGCTGGTGCACGACTAGTTGTGGATAAGCTCGACTCGTTTTCCAATGAGTTGTGGTTTTGGATTTCCAAGGTGCTCGACCAGTCGTGGGATGTGCTCGACCGGTCGAAGGTGTGGCTCAATTGGTCAAAGACTCTGTATGACCAATTGAGGTTACACATATTTGATTCTGTCTTTGTGCGGGATGCAAAAATATGAGGCGATTTTGCAAGAGGTGCAAAAGGGAGTTTCCTAAACTATAAATAGGAGGTACCTAGGGCTTTCTAGGTGATGAAAGAGGGTTTTTTAAAGCTTTGCAAGGGTTTGTTAAAGGGTTTAGGGCTATCAAAGGTGAGAGAGAGAGAGAGAGAAGAAGCTTGTGGAAAGGAGGTTCTGCTCGTAGAGGTGATCTACTGTGCACTCGACATCTCAGTGCTTCTACGTCCTCGTGATCGGTGAAATCTCTCCATTTTTCTTTTATTCTCTTATTGTTTATCCACTCTTGTGTAAGTGAAGAAGGTTGTAACGTCTGACTTCATAGTGGATTGTTGATCTGGACGAGGTCCCGTGGTTTTTACCTCTTTGAGGGTTTTCCATGTAAAAATCTCTTGTGTGGTGTGGTTTATGCTTTGATTTATTTCATTGCTTTATTATCCCATAATTTTAGTTTGTTTGGGGAGGCTAGATCCTAAGGTTTTGTGCAAGGCCCCCAACAAAACCAAGTGCATAAATCGTTAGGTAAATACAGATGTATTCAGGAGATAGGCAAAGAAATTTATAATCATTAAATATTTTTATGGCCTACTGTTAAAAATCTCAAATCCAAACAACGATATCAATACTTTGGTGATGATTTGACATTAAAATAATGTAAAAATGTCATCATTAAGATTTTATTATTGATAAACAAAACACTGGAATCAGCTGTCAAATGAAGATGTTGATTTATAATTATTGCACATTTCCTTTACATCGCCATGGTAATTAGTGAAACAAACAGGCCTTTCAAAAATAAAATTACAATCTACTCTAAAGGCATGTTTGTTTACCTATTTTCAGGATAACACAATGTAAATAAGTCGTCATTGCTATTTTACAGTGTTTACTTAAATAGGTATTACGAAACCATCATTATTATTTCTTAATGTTTATTTAAATAAGTATTACGACACATAAATAGATGGTCAAATATAGATATAATAGGAATCAGGTAAAAGAATATATAATCATTACAATTTTGCATTGTAAAATTATCATCTTTATAATTTTATCTGAATAAAACAATAATAGAAGCAATGTCATCATTTCAGTAAAATGTAGTTGATATTCCCAAACACTTAAAGCAATTTGTAATCATTGTCCATTTTCTTTATTGTACTGATATAATTAGTAAACAAACATGCCCTAACATGCTTGGTGCATTCATAGAAATGTGAACTACGTGAAATGTGGATGACACTCTTATTATCACAGTGCAAAAGAGTAGGTATGTCAAGATGCACCTAAATCAACTAATAACCATCACGGCCACGTATTTTCAACAGTGGTTTGAACTATTTCTTAATATGCAACTTTAATGGTGGACTGGGAAAGATGTTGTTTCTTACTTTTTTAGAAAAAAAATTCTTTGGGAAATATATGAAAGCCTGTAATAGACTTCTGATTGGAAATAGTTCCGGCAAAATTAGAATCAGAATATGCTCGTGGCTCAATAGAAGAAATCGTAGAGAAAAAGAAGACTTGATCAAGAGCGTCTCAAAAATATTGAATGATGCGTAGGTATCTGTTAAATGAAAAGAACAATGTGTCCAAAAAATTGACTGACAAGATGAACAAAATAACTAATGTATGGTTGAGAAATAGTTAAATTAATCTGTCAATAAGTTATTCACAAAAGGTTAGATATGGGAAAAATTATTTGTCTATAAGACCAAGTTTGACATTAAATTTAGTTGGTGTGTCGATTTTCTCTATATCATTTATCAATCGTGCTTGAGAAACAAGATTAGTAATATATTTTAGTTAGGAAAGTGGATAGCCACATGGTGAATAAGCAACTTCTAAGCTAGAAAATAATGTAAGAATCTTAAATCTTCCATCTCAAAGAGCTAACTGAGATGTTATTTGATCATATGAATAGTAGCCTCATTGCCAGAAATAATCATATCATCAATTTAGAATAACAAAACAACCATACTTTTGAGAGTGATAGAGATAAACAAGGTCGTATCATGAACACTCTATCAGAATTCCGCTGCCCCAAATACTGAGATAAACTTAACAAACTAGGCATAATAAGCTTGTTTCGTTCCTTATAAAGCATGTTGAAGTCAACACACAAGTTTTAGGATCAAACACTTCATGTGGAAACTGTATATAAACCTTTTCTTAAAGATATCATGAACACTATAATAACCTGACCTTTTTTGACACCTTCTTGTGCGCTCCGATTTCTATAAGCGTATGATCGCACCTTGTGCGAGAGCCCTGACTTTCCACGTGAGTTTGTGATACATACTCGTATACCCCCGGCCCTTCCATAGACCTCTAAGAATCTAAATGTGTACTCTGATCCTTTGTATCCCCTCTATGCAGTGTGTGCATCCCTTCAATCTCAAAATTCCTTATGTGTACGTGATCCATAAAAAATAAATTGCTATAAGAAAAAAAAAATCATTACTTGCAAGAGGTTGGCCCTAATACCAAAATATAAGGAAATAATGAAAGATAAGATGATCAAACCAAAAATGGTAAAGATTATGTATAAAGCCATATTACAAAACCAAATATAGCCAAATGTTACATAAGTACTGAATAAGGTACCTAAAGAAGAAGACTGAGTGAAGACCTCCCACCTAGACTTTATCAAATGAGTGAGAAGTCACTCCTTTTTATAGGTCAGAGTATTCAGATTTTACAAGATATCAGTTATGTTATAGTGACCTGCTAACACTACAATGATTCATGAAAGACAAAACTCTTAGAATATTGCTACAATTACAGTGACCTGCTGACACTAAAGTGATTCATAAAATACAAACTACTACAAACTTAGCCACCATGGTCCAACAAAAATTACTACCCTTGAGCAAGAATTGTGATGCATCGCAACAACTTTCTCAGATTGGAAAACTACCTCTGCACTTATTGTTCCTAGAGAGAGAGAGAGAGAGAGAGAGAGAGAGAGAGAGAGAGAGAAGAAGAAGAAGAAGAAGAAGAAGAAGAAGAAGAAGAAGAAGAAGTCTTTAGAAACCCAACTTGCTTTAATTATGGCCAGACTCACGTCTAAACCCTCATTCCTCCAAGCTTATCCACCCATCCTACAACCCCCTCCATCTTTACCTTATACCCCAAACCTCCAGCTATAACGTTTACCTATTCTTCCTCCTAGTGCTAGCCTATTTAAGGAATCTTTCCCCCCATCCCTATAGGCTTACCTCGACTCTTAAAATCCTAGCTCTCACAAATCTAAATCCCTTAACCATTCTTCCCAAGCCTCCACCAACACCCCAACTTGTCTCGCTAAAGACATTTTGGTGTCCTCGATACCTATTGAAACTCTTCCTATAATCTCTATTGATCTCAACCTTATTCCTTCCTTCCTTAAGGCCACAACCGTTAATTCTTCCTCGTCGCCCTCTTCCTCTGTCATTTAAATGCACATAGAGGACAACACAACCCTAACTTCCTCTTCAGAGACAGACTTAAACTCTCTTTCCTAGCTTCTCATGTAGCATGACACTATTTATAGTCATTTTGATTTCAAATCACTGGGCAATTCCGGCCCGAATTCATTATGTTGAGACTATTGACAAGAAGCATCTCTTCACTCTCGATGATATACCACCTTCCCAGTGGTTAAGTAGAAATTTTGAAATGTACTCTTAGTGCACAACTGAAATGCATACCCCAAAATGCTACAATTTCCCACACTATACAAAAATTCATAGACCAACTGGCAAGATGATTTGTGAGAATGGTGGAACAATCTTGGGGAATATCGACAACTACAGGCCCTTCAATCTAAGACTTTTCAAGCATTTATGGATCTCATATACACTGAATTTATCGGTTCTATTGAAATGTAAAGAGACTTGGCATGTGATGAATTTCTCAAGATTAAGCTCTACTCTTTCAAAAAGAGAGACGATAAGAATTTCTTTAAAAGAAAAGATAATTAAACCAAAAATAATAAATGTTATGTATAAAGCAAGATTATAAAACCAAATGTTGCATAAGTACTGAATACAGTAGCTAAAGAAGAAGACTGACTGAAGACATCTCATCTGGACTTACTTTACTAGATGATTGAGGGGTTACCCATTTTTATAGGCTAAAGTATTTAGATTTTACAAGATTTCAGTTACGTTAGAGTGATCTGCTGATATTACAGTCATTCATAGAAGAAAAACTGCTATAATATTGCTACAATTACATTAATGTGTTGATGTTAGAGTGATTCATAAAAAAACAAAGCACTAGAGTATTAATAAATTGATACAATATTGTTGATTTCTATTTTTGTGGAATGTGGAATTAATTAGCTAGTTTCTATTTTTATTTTTTTATTTATTATATTTTACTCTTTTTTATTTTTTATTTTTTATTTTTCTTTACATATAGGTTAAATAAGGAATTAATTTAGATTAGTTGTTTAGATGGGCTGAATGTAGAGATGGTTGTTTTACTTTTTGATGAATCTAAAGTATTTGATAATTGCTTCAAAAGTAGCAATGCAAATTTACTTGGCAATGAGTTTGTGATAAATCTCCAAATTGTGGTTTCTTATAACATGTTATGGGTGCTAAAAGGAAGTGTGTTCATAAAGGATGACATCTACAAGAAATTCGATATTTCACTGCTTCGATTTCTGACTCACTTCGCTGCACCAAACAAGGACACTTCTGAATTACAACCTCGTGTCACTAATTTTAGAGAAACTGATCTATTCACGGTTATAGACTGACAAACCATGAGTGTGACTTCTCTATGATGTCGATCTTTTGTTTGTTGCTAAATAACCCAAACCAAGTAGGTTCTTATGTGGGACCGTATTGCCACCGACACGGGTGAGTACGTGTGTAAGTCCTTGTGTAGGTCCCTAACATGAGTGTGTACGTGGTAAGTCCTTGTGTAAGCCACTGATATGGGTGTGTATATGATAAGTCCTTGTGTAGGCCTCCGACATAGATGCGTATGTGGGTAAGTCCTTGTGTCGGCCTTCGACACAGGTGAGTACATAGGTAAGTCCTTGTGTAGGCCTTCGGTGGGAGTGTATGCATGTATAGGTTAAAGGTGAACCTAATTTAAAATCTCCAATAATGAAATCTGATACAGTCATGGGTTGTTGAGTATGAAATATTGCATATTTCTCCCTATTTATACCTTGGTTTTATAAATATGATGATGCTTAATCGATTTAATTATGCATGTTTTCATGTGCGAGGTGATTTCAAGA
Organism: Magnolia changhungtana; assembly: GCA_030180095.1. Classification (NCBI taxonomy): domain Eukaryota; kingdom Viridiplantae; phylum Streptophyta; class Magnoliopsida; order Magnoliales; family Magnoliaceae; genus Magnolia; species Magnolia changhungtana. The sequence goes on along the minus strand of JASAUF010000276.1, from coordinate 16,372 downwards.
GCTTAAGTGAAATTGATGTCAAAAGGAATATTTATGATCAAAATATTACTAAATGAAGATTTGGTGATTTGAAAGTCATTAATAAAGAATTCACATGCCAAAGATCTAAGAAAATTAAGTGAGAAATGAAGAGAATTAAAGGTTTGAAGTGAAGAAAAGGAATCCTGAAATTGTCCTGAAAACAAACATATTTGCATTGCTACTTTTGAAGCAATTATCAAATACTTTAGATTCATCAAAAAGTAAAACAACCATCTCCAAATTGTGGTTTCTTGTAACATGTTACAGGTGCTTAAAGGAAGTGTGTTCATAAAGGATGACATCTACAAGAAATTCGATATTTCACTGCTTCCGTTTCTGACTCACTTCGCTACACCAAATAAGGACACTTCTGAATTACAACCTTGTGTCACTAATTTTAGAGAAACTGATCTATTCATGGCTATAGACTGACAAACCATGAGTGTGACTTCTCTGTGATGTCGGTCTTCTGTTTGTTGCTAAATAACCCAAACCACATAGGTTCTTATGTGGGACCGTATTGCCACTGACACGGGTGAGTACGTGTGTAAGTCCTTGTGTAGGTCACTAACATGAGTGTGTACGTGGTAAGTCCTTGTGTAAGCCATTAATACGGGTGTGTATGTGATAAGTCCTTGTGCAGGCCTTCGACATAGATGCGTATGTGGGTAAGTCCTTGTATCATCAGCCTTCGACACAGGTGAGTACATAGGTAAGTCCTTGTGTAGGCCTCCGGTGGGAGTGTATGCTTGTATAGGTTAGAGGTGAACCTAATTTAAAATCTCCAATAATGAAATCCGATACAGTCATGGGTTGTTGAGTATGAAATATTGTATATTTCTTCCTATTTATACCTTAGTTTTATAAATATGATGATGCTTAATCGATTTAATTATGCATGTTTTCATGTGCGAGGTGATTTCGAGAGCTTAAGGTGAAATTGATGTCAAAAGGAATATTTATGATCAAAATATTACTAAATGAAGATTTGGAGATTTGAAAGCCATTAATAAAGAATTCACATGCCAAAGATCTAAGAAAATCAAGTGAGAAATGAAGAGAATTAAAGATTTGAAGTGAAGAAAAGGAATCCTGAAATTGTCCTGAAAAGCATATTCTGAAACTCCAAGTATATTTTGGAAAACTGCGCAGAGTGCTAAATTTGAGGCGGTTTAAACTCCAAGTCTATTTTGAAAAACTGCACAGTGTGTAAATTTGAGGCGGTTTCTAAATTTTTCCAACTTGGTGAGAAAGTTGGAGTTCCACAACTATAAATAGAACTCCCTAAGATGCTCCAAAGCATTTTTTAGGGTTTGGAAAGGTCTCAAGGAGCATAGCGCAAGGGTGGAGCAACTGCAAAAGAGTTTTTCTTCTTCCCTAGTTTATTTTTGATTCTTTGTTTAAGAGATTTGGTTTCAATTATGTCTATGGTTGGCTAAACTTCTTAGCTAGGGCTATGAGGTGAAGCTTGTAGCATGTTGGGATGTTTATTTTACTTTGATTATTGTTCTTATTGAATTTCATTGATTTCTAGTTTGATATTAAAAGAATATTTTTAGTTTTCTATGATTTATTGTGATTCAAATTACAATAGATGCTATGATAGCTTTAGATATCTTCTTTTCCTATTTTGAGATAGTGAAATTGGTAAATCCCATTATTTTTCATATTCTCCTAGGCATGGTAGGGTGATGGAATCCCTTCAATCTTCACAATTCTCCTCCATTGAGAATTAGGTCAATGAAAAATTCAGATTTGATTTAAATTGCTTTATCTTCCAATTGGATAGGATAGGACTCTAATTTCAATTGTATTTATTGAATCAAGTAAGGTAGCATCTTAATAGCTACAAATGAATCCTTGGCACCTTAGTTCCCACCTTTAATTGATAGTTTAAATATTATTCACAATTACTCTATTTTATTTTAGAATTCAGTTAGATCTTCTTCTAGTTCTAGTTATAGTTCTTTTCAGAATACATAAAAGTTTAGTCCCTGTAGATTCGATCTCGTTCTCATGAGTTATTACTACATCGCGACCCTACACTTGGGGTCTGTGAACAAGTTTTTGGTGCTGTTTCGGGGATTACGGCTACATTTTTCTGGAATTAATTACTATTAAAATTAGGTTAAGATTATGATTTATTTTTTCACTATGTTTTTAGGTTATGATTTTTTCTGAAATTATTTTTAAAAACTAACATTGTTTTCTATTTTGTAGGATTCCTAACATAGCAACTCTTATTTGGTAATCTTGTTTCAACCCTCTCTCTTATTTATTTTAGTTTTTCTAGTTTTCTTTTTAGGTTTAATTGTTTAGTTACTTGAGGGTCGAGCGTGTTTCATGCCCAAGTGAATTCATGAGAACACTCAACGTTTCTTGAGTGAAGGAGGATTTATAACCATCACTCTCAACCTCAACCACCAGTTGAGGAAGTTCAAGATGAAAACGAGGTGCATAATGCACCCCCGCCTTATACTCTACGCAATTATTTTCAACCAGTGAGGGTGAGTACACCTTCCTGCATGCTCTTTCCACTTAATGCAGGAAACGTGGATATTAAACCTGAAGTAATACAACTCCTTCCCAAGTTTCATGGACTAGATTCTGAAAGTCCATATTTGAACATCAAGGAGTTTGATGAGAAAGTCGCTACATTACACTTTTCAAATGTGTCTGAGGACACAATGTGACTTAAATTGTTTCCTTTTTCATTAAAAGAGAAAGCTAAGATGTGGATGCACTCCTTAAAGCCTAGATTCATTGGCACAGGGGCCAAGATGATCCGGGAATTTTTTAAAAAGTTTTTCTTGTTTCATAAAACTAATACTTTAAGGAAGGGAATCATGAACTTTGCCCAGAAAGAGGAAGAGACCTTCCAATGCTGTAAAAGGTTCAAAGATCTCACAAATTCCTGTCCACATCATGGCTACAAGATATGGCAAACAATAAGATTTTTCTATAACGAATTAACTTCACCAATGCACTAGTTCGTAGAGATGATGTGTAATGGTAAATTCATGAACAAAGAGGTCGATGATGCATGGGATTACCTTGATCAATTGGTAGAAAACGTGCAATCATGGGACACCTCTCCAAGACTCACCACTTCTAAGCTTATTTAATCAAAGGAAAGGGGAGGAATTTATGTTCTAAAAAAGGAAGATGATATGAGTGCAAGAGTGACTAATCTCACAAGAAAAGTCGAGGCTATGGAACTTAAGAAGGCAGAACCTATCAAAATTAATAAGGCTGTGGAAGTTGTTTGTGGTATTTGTTCTCGTAACATACATACAACTGAGAATTGCCTAACAATTCTGGCTTTTCAAGAGATATTGAATGAACAATCGAATTTCATGAACAATTACTAAAGACCTTTCAGAGGACCCACCTCAAATACATACAATTCCAGCTGGAGAAACCATTCAAATTTCAGTTGGAGGAATGGACAAATGGCTAACCCACAAGAGGCCCTTAAATTTTAATTTAGAAGAGGCCTCAAGAGGATACGGTTTAAAAATTCATGCAAAACCAAGAGCTATTCAACCAGAATATGATACAAGCATTCCAGGATATCAAAACAACAATGGGAATATTTGCATCGTCCATTTAAAGGATTGAGTCACACTTAGCCAGTGGGGAGAAAGGGATGCTTCCAACCCAACCTCTCCCCAATCCAAAGCCACAATGTGAAATTAGTGACCTAAGCTCTTCAAATCAGATGAAGCAAGTCAAGTCTATCACCACTCTTAGGAGTGGAAAGACAATTGACAAATCTATTCCGGTAAGGGCTGAAAAGTTTAAGGACCCCAAAGAAGATAAGAATGATAGACCTAACATTACTCCACATGGGTTAGAACAGGAACCTCAAAGTAAGTCGATTGCGCCATTCCCTCAACGGTTGATTACACCAAAACCTCCATCTAATTTTCAGGATATTCTAGAGGTGCTTAAACAAGTGAAGGTCAATATCCATCTACTGGATGTCGTTAAACAAATCCCTTCATATGCCAAATTTCTGAAAGATCTATGTACTACTAAAAGATGGTAAAACATATAAAAGAAAATCTTTTTGACAGAAAAAATGGGTGTCATTCTCAAGCAAGATATGCCACAAAAATACAAAGATCCCGGTAGCCCAACCATCACTTGTGTAATTGGGAACTATCGGATTGAGCATGCACTTCTTGACTTAGGGGCAAGTGTGAACTTGATCCCTTACTCGGTTTATGAACAATTGGGTCTAGGTGAATAAAAACCCACTCGGACCACATTATAATTGTTGATCGCTCAGTTCGTGTATCGAAAGGGATAATTGAGGATGTATTGGTTCAAGTTGATAAATTCTACTATCCAGGAGATTTTATTGTCCTGAATACTCAACCCATCATAGACGTGAGCACTCAAATTCCCATCATTCTTGGTTGCTCATTCCTTGCTACATCAAATGCAATCATTAATTACAGGAATTGAATTATGAATTTATCTTTTAGAAATATGACATTGGAGCTTAATATCTTTTTCAACATGAGCAAACAGTCAGAGGATGTTGATGATATTTACGACATTAACTTGATAAATTCTTTCATGGAAGATATAGTAATCCTGACTCTATACTACGCCGGTACTTGAAGTTAACCGGTGGAGGCTACAATTTGAAGAATTACCCCAAACTAATGTAGTGCTTTTACCGTCTAGCCTTAAAGCGTCGAAGCTTGACCTAAAACCTTTGCCCTCGGATCTTAAATATGTTTATTTAGGTCAAGATGAGACATACCCGATGGTAATTTCTTTCTGCCTTGAGCAAGAACGAGAGAGTATGCTTATCTCTACTCTCATTAAGTATAAAGGAGCCCTTAGATGGTCGATTGTGGACCTCAAGGGAATTGACCCTTTGATTTGTACTCATAGCATTCATCTTGAGGATAATACGAAGACCTCCCGACAACAGCAACATCGATTAAATCCAAACATGAAAGAAGTGGTTAAGGCCAAGGTACTTAAGTTGTTGGATGTGGGTATCATATACCCCATATCCGATAGCTAATGGGTGAGTCCAACTCAAGTGGTTCTTAAGAAGTTCGGAATCACCATCGTAGACAATGCCGACAATGAACTCGTGCCAACTAGAGTTATTACTAGTTGGAGAATGTGCATTGACTATAGAAAGTTGAATACTGTCATGAGGAAGGACCACTTTCCTCTGCCCTTCATTGATCAAATCTTGGAAAGGCTAGCTGGTCACTCTTACTATTACTTGATGGATATTCGGGCTACAATCAGATAGAGATAACCCTTAAAGATTAATAAAAGACCACTTTCACATACCCCTTTGACACCTTTGCTTACTGAAAAATGCCATTCGGACTGTGTAATGCCCCCGCCACTTTTCAGCGATGCATGTTGAGTATATTTTCTGACATGGCGGGGCAATATTTATAGGTCTTCATGGACAACTTCTTTATCTTTGGTCCATCCTTTAGCGAGTGTTTGGAAAATCTGAAAAATGTGTTAAAGTGATGTGAGGAAAAGAATTTGGTACTAAATTGGGAGAAGTACCATTTCATGGTTCGTAAGGGAATTGTTTTTAGACATATTATCTCATCCAAGGGAATTGAGGTAGATGTTGAGTGTCAAATATTACATATTTTTTCCATTTATATCTTGGTTTTAAGAACATGATACTGCTTAATGGTATGTTTTATATGTGTTTTTGTTGCAAGGTGAGTTTAAGAGCTTGGATTGAAAAGAATGCTAAAAGCATGGATTTAAGGCTCAAGAATTGCCAAGGCAAAGAATGGATCTTTGGAGATCAAGATTGAAGATTTCAAGACTCCAAGATTCAAGAAAAGTAAGTGGAGAAGGAAGGAAGTTGAAGGAACAAAGTGCTAAAATTCACTTCATTGTCGGTGTCATCGACCACTGTTCGATGATATCGAAGCCACTGTTCGATGACATCAAACACAGCTTAATGACATTGATTTTTTTACATGAAAATCAAGTTGGTTGCTGGACATATTGGGTGCAGTTTTCGATTACTCGAAGCCTTTCTCGATGACATCGAAGTCTGTTCGATGGCATCGAATTTATTGAAGAATTCTAAAGCAACTCGCTGGACTATTTTAGGCACATTCTCGATGGATCGAAGACCCTTCGATGGCATTGAAGGACTTCTCGATGACATCGAAGGAAGGTTCGATGACACAAGGACTTACGCAATGCAGAAAAGTTACACAGTGCGTAAAAGGCGACTTTTGAAATTTGAAGATGCTTCGATAACATCGAAGGCTGTTCGATGTCATCGAACGAGTTACACAAACTCCGTAAATTGAGTCATTTTTGTGAATCCGAACGGGCAAAGCTATAAATATGGGTTTCCTAAACACTTTTTGAGATATCTAAGGTTTTAAGGAGCAGAGCAAAGGGGTGGAGCCATCATCCAAGAGTTTCTTCTTACTTTCTCCTTAGTTTTTAATGCTTTCTTCTAGGGTTTTGATTCTAAGAATGTCCATAGTTGGCTAAACCTTTTAGCTAGGGTTAAGAGGTGAAGCTTGTAGCATGTTGGGATGTTTATCTTGTTTGATTCTTGTTCTTGTTGAACTTCTTTTATTCTAATTTGATATTTAAGGAATACTTTTAGATTTTAATGGTTTGTTATGACTCAAATTATAATAGATCTGTAATAGCTTTGAGTATATTCTTTTTCTTAATTGAGATTATGTGATGGGTAAATCCTGTTGTTTGTCATTGTCCCATGGGGGTGATGGAAACCCTGCCAATCATCATAATTCTCCTTCTTTAATAATTAGGTCAATGAAAGTTTAGATTTGATTAAATTGCTATATCTTCCAATTGAATAGGATAGGACACCAATTCCAATTGTGTTCCTTGAATCAAATAAGGAAGCATCCTGTGGATCCTTGGAACCCTAGTTCCCTTTAGATTATTGAAATTCCTTTCACAATTACTCTTTTATTTACAGATTTTTTATTTAGATCTTTCTCTAGTTCTAGTTATAGTTACTTTCAGAATACACACAAGTTTAGTCCCTGTGGATTCGACCTTGGTCTTACTAAGATTATTACTACATCATGACCTTACACTTGGGGTTGTGAACAAGTTTTTGGTGCCATTGCCGGGGACTAACAGTTACATTTTTCTGAGATTAATTAGTTTTGGAATTAGGTTAAGATTAGGATTTATTAACTTTCTATTTATAGGTTAGGAAATTTTCCTAATTTATTTTTAGAAACTAACTTGTTTCTCTATTTTATAGGGTCCTAACATAGAAATTTTCAATCTGGTAACCTCTTTCCAAATCTCTCTCTCCTTCCTGTTCTAGTTTCTTATTTGCTTTGGTTTACTTCACTTTTAGGTTTAAGTTTAGTTTTTTAACTTGAGGGCTGAGAGTGTTTCATGCCCAGGTGAGTCCGTGATAACACTCTATATCTCTTGAGTGAAGGAGGATTAGTCGAAGGGTTGCCTATCCATCACCGAATTAGACACCACTTGAGATCCTCAGAGTTAACTAAAGTTATGGCTACAAAGCAACCTGCAAATCTTGTAAATCCTCCTCAACCTCCAGTTGAGGAAGTACAGGATGAGAATGCGGTGCAACAGGCACCCCCGCCTCATACACTATGAGATGATTTACAACTGGCGGGGGTGAGCGCACCTTCCTACATGATTTTTCCAGAGAATGCAAGAAATATGAATATCAAACCAGGAGCGATCCAACTTCTTTCAAAGTTTCATGGACTTGAATATAAAAGTCCATACCTACACTTAAAAGAGTCTGATGAGATAATGGCCACTTTATACTTTCCTAATGTGATTGAGGATATAGTCAGGTTGAAACTCTTTCCCTTTTCATTGAAAGAAAAAGCTAATACGTGGTTGCGTTCACTACGTCCACGATCAATTAGTAGATGGAATGACATGACAAAGGAGTTCATAAATAAATTCTTTCCATACCATAAAATGAACACCCTCAGAAAGTCAATCATGAACTTCGCCTAAAAGGAAGATGAAACATTCTTCCAATGTTGGGAGCGGTTCAAGGATCTTGTCAGTTCATGCCCACAACACGGATTTGAAACGTAACGAATAACAAATTTCTTTTACGATGGACTACATCTTCCATGCACCAATTGGTCAAGACAATGTGCAATGGGGAATTCATGAACACGAATGTCGATGAAGTGTGGGATTATTTTGACAGACTGGTTGAAAACGCACAATCATGGGACATCTCCCCAAAACCCAATACCACTTCTACGCTAACTCAACCAAAGGAGAGGGGCGGAATGTATGTTTTGAGAGAGGAAGATAATATAAATGCTAAAGTGGCCAATCTCACAAGAAAACTCGAGGCCATGGAACTTAAGAAGGATAAGGGTAAAGAAGTTGTTTGCGGTATTTGTGCTTGTAACGTGCATACTAATGAAAATTGCCCAACCATACCTGCTTTTCAAGAAATTTTGAATGAGCAATCTAATGTTGTAAACAACTATTAAAGGACTTTCAAAGGGGTCACCTCCAATACATATAACTCCGGTTGGAGAAATCATCCAAATTTCAGTTGGAGTAATGGACAAACCGCTACACCTCAAGGGATCCTTAACCAATTTTTGGAATAAAGGAAACCTCAAGAGGATTCAGTTTCAAAACACATCCAAAATCACGAGCTTTTCAATCAAGGCACATTACAAGCCTTCTAAGACCTTACCAAGGCCATTCAACGGATTGAGTTACATTTAACGACTGGGGAGAAAGGGGTGCTTCCAACCCAACCTCTCCCCAATCCTAAACCACAATGTGAAATTAGTGACCCAAGCTCTTCAAATCAAATAGAGCAAGCTAAGTCCATCATCACTCTTAGGAGTGGGAAGATAATTGACAAAACTATTCCGGTAAGGGCTGAGAAGTCTAAAGACCCGGAAGTAGATGAGAATGATGGATATAGCACTGTTTCACATGGTTTAGAACCAGAACCTTAAGGTAAGCCGGTTTCTCCATTCCTCCAACGGTCGGTCGCACCAAAACCTCTGTCTAACTCTCAGGATATTCTAGAGGTGCTTAAGTGAAGGTCAACATTCCTTTACTAGATGTCATTAAACAAATTCCTTCATACGCCAAATTCCTGAAAGATCTATACAGCACCAAAAGACGACAAAACATACAAAAAAGATCTTTTTGACAAAAAAGTGTGTCATCTTAAAGTAAGATGTGCAACAAAAATACAAGGATCCCGGTAGCCCAACCATCGCATACATAATTGGGAACTACCGGTTGAGCATGCACTTCTTGATTTAGGAGCGAGCGTAAACCTGATTCCTTATTCGGTGTACGAATAACTAGGTCTTGGTGAATTAAAACCCACCAAAGCTATATTATAACTTGTTGATCGCTCAGTTCATGTACCGAGAGGGATAATAGAAGATGTGTTGGTCCAGGTTGACAAATTCTACTATCTAGTAGATTTTATCATCGTGGACACTCAAACCATCATAGATATGAGCACTCAAATTCCTGTCATACTTGGTCGTCTGCTCCTTGCCACATCAAATGTAATCATTAATTGTAGGAATGAGATCATGAACTTATCTTTCAGGAATATGACATTAGAGTTGAATATATATTTCAATACGGGCAAATAGTCAGAGGATGATGATGATTCCCACGATATTAACCTGATTGATTCTTTCGTGGAAGATAGAGCACTCCTGACTCTATACTCTGACCCTTTAGAGATGTGCTTAGCCCACTTCCCTGATTTAGACAATGAATATGATTAGGGAGATGAATGCCTTACTTGATGATATGCCGGTACTTGAAGTTAACCGGTGGAGGCCACAATTTAAGAAATTGTCTCGAACCGATATAGTACTTCTACCGTCTAGCTTCAAAGCACCAAAGCTTGACATAAAACCTTTGCCCTCGGATCTTAAGTATGTCTATTTAGGTCAAGATGAGACATACTCAGTGGTGATTTCTTCCCACCTTGAGCAAGAACAGGAGAGTATGCTTATCTTTACTCTCATTGAGCACAAATGAGCTCTTTGATGGTCAATTGTGGACCTCAAGGGAATTGACCCTTTGATTTGAACTCACAGCATTCATCTTGAGGATAATACGAAGACCTTCTGGCAACCACAATGTAGATTAAATCTAAACATGAAGGAAGTAGTTAAGGCTGAGGTTCTTAAACTATTAGATGTGGGTATGATATACCCTATATCGGATAGTGAGTCCAACTCAGGTGGTTCCCAAGAAGTCCGGAATCATCATTGTAGCCAATGCCGAGAATGAACTCGGGCCAACTAGAGTCACTACTGGTTGGAGAATGTGTATTGACTATAGGAAGTTGAATACCGTCACAAGGAATAACCACTTTCGTTTGCCCTTCATTGATTAAATCTTGAAAAGGCTAGCTGGTCACTCTTATTATTACTTCCTTGACGGATATTCGGGCTATAATCAGATAGAGATTGCCTTTGAAGATCAAGAAAAAATCACTTTCATATATCCCTTTGGCACCTTTGCTTACCGAAGGATGCCATTCAGACTATGTAATGCCCCCTTCACTTTTCAGCGATGCATGTTGAGTATTTTCTCTGACACGGTGGGGCAATATTTAGAGGTCTTCATGGATGATTTCTCTGTCTTTGGTCCATTCTTCAATGAATGTTTGGATAATTTGAAAAATGTACTGAAGTGATGTGAGGAAAAGAATTTGGTACTTAATTGAGAGAAGTGTCATTTCATGGTTCGTAAGGGAATTGTTCTTGGACATATCATCTCGTCTAAGGGAATTGAGGTGGACAAGAAAAAAATTGATTTTTATCTCTAACCTATGTTCACCTAAAAGCATATGAGATGTACGATCTTTCTTAGGACATGCCAGATTTTACAAAAGATTCATAAAGGACTTTAGTCACCTCTCTCATCTTTTATGCAATCTACTTCAAAAGGATGTACCATATGAGTGGATTGAACAATGTCAAGAAGCTTTCTCTAAGCTCAATGACATGTTAACTACTGCACCTATCATGCAACACACAACTGGAACATTCCTTTTGAAATTATGTTGATGTGTTTGACTATATGCTATCGGGGTGGTGCTAGGCTAGAGAAAAGAAAAGAAGCCTTACGTCATTCACTACGTAAGTAGAATCCTAAATCCTATGCAAGTGAATTACTCTATTATGGAAAAGGAACTCTTAGCCATAGTATTCGCATTGGACAAATTTAGATCCTATTTAATTAGATCTAAGATCATCATCTACACCGATCATGCGACGCTAAAGTATCTTCTTTCTAAGAATGATGCTAAGCCCTGGTGGATAAGATAGACCAGACCTTCTATTCTAAGAATTTGACTTAAAATAAAAGATAAAAAGGGAGTAGAGAATATAGTGGCTAACCATCTTTCATGCCTTGACCTCCCTAACTCCCTTGAGACGACACCTATAAATGACATGTTCCCTGATGAACAACTGTTCAAAGTCTCCCACTCACCTTGGTTTGTTGATATTGCTAATTATCTTGCCACGGTTTTCATGCTAACTCATTGGACTACGAAAGATAAGAAAAAAATTCTTCACCGAGGTACGCAAATTTTTTTGGGATGATCCGTACTTATTTAAATATTGCCCAGACCAAATTCTAAGGAGGTGTACCAAATAATGAGTAACAAAGTTTCATCTCCTTCAGTCATTCTCAGGCCTGTGGTGGTCAATTTTATGCTAAAAAGACCAAGCCAAAATCTTATAGTGTGGCTTTTACTGGCCCACTATGTTCAAGGACACTCATGAGTTTTGTAAAGCTTGTGAGCATTGTCCCATCGAAATATGATGCCTTTGAACCCCATTCTCATAATTGAAGCATTCGATTACTGGGGCATCGATTTCATGGAACCATTCCCCAATCCTTTGGAAATTTATATATTTTAATAGTAGTAGACTATGTCACTAAATGAGTTGAAGCAATTCCGTGCCAAAATGATGACCATCAAACAGTCATTAAATTCTTAAAAGAAAACATCCCTTCCTGGTTCGGAACGCCTCAGGCTATCATTAGCGATGGAGGCTCACATTTTTGTAATAAGCCATTTATAAATTTAATGAAGAAATATGACATCTTTCATAAGGTGAGCACTCCATACCACCCACAAACAAGTGGGCAAGCTAAGATTTCTAATATAAAAATTAAACACATTGTAGAGAAAACGGTTAACCTTAATCGTAAGAATTGGTCAATTCAATTGACTGATGCTTTATAGGCTTACTGTATAGCCTTTAAGACTCCCATTGGAATGTCTCCCTTTAAATTAGTCTATGGAAAAGCTTGTCACTTGCCTGTGGAATTGGAACATAGAGCCTACTAGGCTATTAAAAATTTGAACTTCAATTTGGACAACGTTGGCTCGCTATGCAAACTTCAGTTAAATGAACTCGAGGAAATCCGGAATGATGCATATGAAAACTCGAGAATTTATAAGGACAGGATGAAGGTGTTTCATGACAAGAACATCCTTATAAAAACATTCTTGACTGGTCAAAAAGTCATTTTGTACAATTTTCAGTTACAACTTTTTCCGGGTAAATTCTGATCTCGTTGGACTGGCCTGTTCACAATTACAACTGTCTATCCTCATGGGGCCGTTGAGATAAATAATTCGAACAATGGCAATACTTTTAAAGTGAATGGACATCGTTTAAAGCCATTTGTTGAGAAATTTGATTCAGAGGACATGTCCATACCTCTGAATGATCCTGTTTACCAGGACTGATCTCCTAGTTTGATGGAGGTATAGTTAGGTTTATAGCTTTCATAAGATTTAGGACTAGGGTAGTTTGCTTCCAATTTACTTAGTTTTTTTTATGTGCTAACCCATTTCATGCTGACATTCGTGGAAAAGCTTCAAATTTCCTTCCTCCAGGTACTATCTTTCCATCACTACTCCCTTTCTTTTCGTTGCCTCATGTGTATTACATGCTTACTTCTTTTACATTGAGGACAATGTAGACTCTAGGTTGGGGGGGGGGATTAGGTAAACTAATTAGTATTTTCTTCATTTTGAGCAAAATTATGGAAAATTTTGAATTCTTCAAATGAAAAACCTATTTGGAAAGTAATCGTTTGTGTACTTAAGGATGTTTTCAGTATGATGATAAGGTAGAAAGTGAATTTTGAATTGTTGAAGTTTCATCAACTAAGTAATCTATCACCTTAAGGGCCTATTTAATTTTTGAAGGAAATAGAAATTACTTGGTAAATAAGTAATAATTACTTACCAGGGAATTACCCATCGTTTCTTGCGCCTGAGCTGGTTGGCGTTAAAATCGAGGATGGCTACCAAATAAATATAGGGCTCACTGTGATGTAAATGATGTATCAACACCGTTCATCCTATACGTTAACCTCATTTAGGCCATGAACTCAAAAATGAGGCAGATCCAAAGCTCCAGTGGACCACACCACAGGAAACAGTGGAAATTGAATGCTTGCCGTGTAAAAATTCATGTGGCCCTTAGAAGTTTTGGCTGAAGCTGATATTTGTGTTTACCCCCTTATCAATGTGTTTATGACCTCATGAACAGGTTAGATGACAAATAAACATTAATGTGAGTCCAATAAACAAAATAGCTTTTAATGGCGGACGTTTAAGGCCATTGTTTCCTTCGATATGGGCCACTTGAGCTTTGCATTTGTCTCAATTTTGGAGTTAGGCCTTAAAATCTTATGATAAAATAGATGAACAGTGTGGATATGCCATGCACATCACAGTGGGTCCACAAATGTAAATCACCTTTTTCGGACCAATTTTTAAGATGAAAATGGGTTTGAAATTTCAAACACGGGAAAAGGTAATAATGACATTTTTCCAGGGTATTTCCCTCTTCCCTTGAAATCAAACAAGCCTTAAGTTCTTGCATTTAATTGACTATGAGGAAGTTTGATATCTTGTCAATCTAAATCATAAGACACATTCAATTTAGCTTCCATAAGTCATGCTAGAATTTCTAATTGTTAGTATGTGAATCATTGATGGATGGTGGGAATCAAGTCTGGAGAATTTTATCCCCCTTAAAAGAAGAAAAGAACCAGTTAAAAAATAGAAAGATCGACAAAGAATAGAAAAAGAATGAACAGTCTGGAAAAAAAAGTGGAAATGAAAAGAATGAATGAATACAAATGACCGTTGATATAAAATAAAAAACTGGAAAAAGAAGGAAAAGGGGATAAGTTCAGAATCAATACTTAATTATTCAATACGTCTTGACATGGTGAGCATGGCTGACATTATGAAATATGAGTACTCTTATGAGAAGTAGGTTGATTTTCACTAAGCACATTGAGAAACTTGATATATGAACTTAAGCTCTGATTTAATTGATAAAGAACCTATTTGATTGATTGCTTATATGATTCGGCTCTAGGCTTTCAAAATCCTACTTTCTCACCTTAATTCTACTCATTCATACTTGATTGCACAAAAGACTATTTTCTGAAAAAAATGTTTTGAACTCAGAAAATGGAAGTTTATTTCACGCATGTTTTTGCTCGGGACTAGCAAAATGCTCGTTGGGGAGTGCGTTAAGTGTCAAATATTACATATTTTTCCCATTTATATCTTGGTTTTAAAAATATGATAATGCTTAATGGTATATTTTTATACGTGTTTTTGTTGCAAAGTGAGTTTAAGAGCTTGGATTGAAAAGAATGCTAAAAGCATAGATTTAAGGCTCAAGAATTGCCAAGGAAAAAGAATGGATTTTTGGAGATCAAGATTGAAGATTTCAAGACCCTAAGATTCATGAAAATCAAGTGGAGGAGGAAGGAAGTCGAAGGAACAAAGTGCTGAAATTCACTTCATTGTCTGTGTCATCAACCACTGTTTGATGACATCGAAGCCAATGTTCGGTGACATCGAGCACAGCTTGATGACATTAATTTTTTACATGAAAATCAAGTTAGTTGCTGTACATATTGGGTGCAGTTTTCGATTACTCAAAGCCTCTCTCAATGACATCAAAGTCTATTCGATGGCATCGAATTTATTGAAGAATTCTGAAGCAACTCGCTGGACTATTTTGGGCACATTCTCAATGGATCGAAGACCCTTCGATGGCATCGAAGGACTTCTCAATGACATCGAAGGAATGTTTGATGACACAAGGACTTACACAATGTGTAAAGGCGCGACTTTTGAAATTTGAAGACCCTTCGATGACATCGAAGGCTATTCGATGTCATCAAACGAGTTACACGGACTGCATAACTTAAGTCGGTTTTGGGAATCCGGACGAGTAAAGCTATAAATATGAGTTTCTTAAACACTTTTTGAGATATTTAGAGTTTTAAGGAGCTGAGCAAAGGGGTGGAGCCATCATCCAAGAGTTTCTTCTTCCTTTCTCCTTAGTTTTTAATGCTTTCTTATAGGATTTTGATTCTAATCATGTCCATGGTTGGCTAAACCTCTTAACTAGGGTTAAGAGGTGAAGCTTGTAGTGTGTTGTGATATTTTTCTTGTTTAATTCTTGTTCTTTTTGAACTTCTTTGATTCTAATTTGATATTTAAGGAATGCTTTTAGTTTTAATAGTTTGTTGTGACTCAAATTACAATAGATCTGCAATAGCTCTGAGTGTCTTCTTTTTCTTAATTGAGATTATGGGATGGGTAAATCTTGTTGTTTGCCATTGTTCTATGGGCATGGTTTGGTGATGGAATCCCTGCCAATCATCATAATTCTTCTTCTTTAAGAATTAGATCAATGACAGTTCAGATTTGATTAAATTGTTATATCTTCCAATTGGATAGGATAGGACTCCAATTCCAATTGTGTTTCTTGAATCAAATAAGGAAACATCCAGATAGCTTCAAATGTATCCTTGGAAGCGTAGTTCCCTTTAGATCATTGAAATTCCTTTCACAATTACTCTTTTGTTTACAGATTTCTAATTTAGATCTTTCTTTAGTTCTAGTTACTTTTAGATACATACAAGTTTAGTCCCTGTGCATTTGACCTCGGTCTTACCGAGATTATTACTACATCGTGACCCTACACTTGGGGTTGTGAACAATAGATAAGGCTAAAATTGATCTTATCTCTAACCTACCTCCACCCAAGAGCATACGCGATGTGTGATCCTTCTTAGGACACGTCAAATTTTATAGACGATTCATTGAAATTTAGTCACCTCTCTCATCCTTTATGCAATCTACTTTAAAAGGATGTACCATACAAGTGGACTGAGCAATGTTAGGAAGCTTTCACTAAGCTCAAGGGCATGTTGACTACCACACCTATTATGCAGCCACCCGATTGGAGTATTCCTTTTGAGA